>CM020223.1:27447004-27452664 GCA_009819775.1 Phoenicopterus ruber ruber | reverse complement strand
GCACAAGCCCCACGCACACCCCACGCCACAACACTGCCCGCACAAACCCCCCAACAACAACGGACCCCCCGCCCCAACAACAGCCTTCAAGTGGACAACCACCACGCTCCCAACCCGCGCTACAGCTCCACCGCCACACACCGCGGGGCCACGCACAAGCCCACGCACACCCCACGCCCCAACACCGCCCTCCCCAACAACACCCACACACACCCCCACCAACCACCAGCCCCCCCGCCCCAACAAACAGCCTTCACGTGGGACAACCACCACTCTCCCACCCCGCGCTACAGCTCCACCGCCACACCCGCGGGGCCACGCACAAGCCCCACGCACAGCCCCGCGCCCCACCACGGCCCCCCCAACAATACCCGCACACACCCCCCACCAACCACAGGCCCCCCACCCCGCCAACAGCCTGCTCGCGGGGCTGCCACCACGCTCCCACCCTGCGCTACGCCTGCACTCAGCCACCCCGCGGGGCCACGCACAAGCCCCACGCACACCCCGCGCCCCACCACCGCCACCGGGGGGGGCAACACCCGCACCTGCCCCCCCCCCGCACCTGCCCCTCCGCAAGGCGCCACTCGCAGCGCCCCTCCCCAAAACGGGGGCCGCCCCTGAGAGCCCGGCAAAAGCCTACAGCACCCGGTATTCCCAGGCGGTCTCCCATCCAAGTACTAACCGGGCCCGACCCTGCTTAGCTTCCGAGATCAGACGAGATCGGGCGTTCTCAGGGTGGTATGGCCGTAGGCACCCCCTGCCCCGCCAACAGCCCTCTCGCGGGGCCCCCACCACGCTCCCGCCCCGACCTGCCCCCACAACCGCCCACGCCGCGGGGCCACGCACAAGCCCCACGCACACCCCACGCCCCAACACTGCCCGCACAAACCCCCCAACAACAACGGACCCCCCGCCCCAACAACAGCCTTCAAGTGGGACAACCACCACGCTCCCACCCCGCGCTACAGCTCCACCGCCACACACCGCGGGGCCACGCACAAGCCCCACGCACACCCCACGCCCCAACACCGCCCTCCCAAACAACACCCACACACACCCCCCACCAACCACAGCCCCCCCGCCCCAACAACAGCCTTCACGTGGGACAACCACCACTCTCCCACCCCGCGCTACAGCTCCACCGCCACACCCCGCGGGGCCACGCACAAGCCCCACGCACGCCACACGCCCCACCACCGCCACCGGGGGGGGCAACACCCGCACCTGCCCCCCCCACGCACCTGCCCCTCCGCAAGGCGCCACTCGCAGCGCCCCTCCCCAAAACGGGGGCCGCCCCTGAGAGCCCGGCAAAAGCCTACAGCACCCGGTATTCCCAGGCGGTCTCCCATCCAAGTACTAACCGGGCCCGACCCTGCTTAGCTTCCGAGATCAGACGAGATCGGGCGTTCTCAGGGTGGTATGGCCGTAGGCACCCCCTGCCCCGCCAACAGCCCTCTCGCGGGGCCCCCACCACGCTCCCGCCCCGACCTGCCCCCACAACCGCCCACGCCGCGGGGCCACGCACAAGCCCCACGCACACCCCACGCCCCAACACTGCCCGCACAAACCCCCCAACAACAAACCACAGCCCCCCCGTCCCCCAAACAGCCTGCTCGTTGCACAGCCACCACGCTCCCACCCCGCGCTACGCCTGCACTCAGCCACCCCGCGGGGCCAACGCATAAGCCCCACGCACACCCCGCGCCCCACCACGGCCCCCCCAACAATACCCGCACGCACACCCCACGCCCCAACACTGCCCGCACAAACCCCCCACCAACAAACCACAGACCCCCGTCCCCCAAACAGCCTGCTCGTTGCACAGCCACCACGCTCCCACCCCGCGCTACGCCTGCACTCAAGCCACCCCGCGGGGCCACGACAAGCCCCACGAACACCCCGCGCCCCACCAACGGCCCACCCAACAATCCCGCACACACCCCCCACCAACCACAGGCCCCCCACCCCGCCAACAGCCTCCTCGCGGGGCTGCCACCACGCTCCCACCCTGCGCTACGCCTGCACTCAGCCACCCCGCGGGGGGCCCACGCACAAGCCCCACGCACACCCCGCGCCCCACCACCGCCACCGGGGGGGGCAACACCCGCACCTGCCCCCCCGCAAGGCGCCACTCGCAGCGCCCCTCCCCAAAACGGGGGCCGCCCCTGAGAGCCCGGCAAAAGCCTACAGCACCCGGTATTCCCAGGCGGTCTCCCATCCAAGTACTAACCGGGCCCGACCCTGCTTAGCTTCCGAGATCAGACGAGATCGGGCGTTCTCAGGGTGGTATGGCCGTAGGCACCCCCTGCCCCGCCAACAGCCCTCTCGCGGGGCCCCCACCACGCTCCCGCCCCGACCTGCCCCCACAACCGCCCACGCCGCGGGGCCACGCACAAGCCCCACGCACACCCCACGCCCCAACACTGCCCGCACAAACCCCCCAACAACAAACCACAGCCCCCCCGTCCCCCAAACAGCCTGCTCGTTGCACAGCCACCACGCTCCCACCCCGCGCTACACCTGCACTCAGCCACCCCGCGGGGCCACGCACAAGCCCCACGCACGCCCCGCGCCCCACCACGGCCCCCCCAACAATACCCGCACACACCCCCCACCAACCACAGGCCCCCCACCCCGCCAACAGCCTGCTCGCGGGGCTGCCACCACGCTCCCACCCTGCGCTACGCCTGCACTCAGCCACCCCGCGGGGCCACGCACAAGCCCCACGCACACCCCGCGCCCCACCACCGCCACCGGGGGGGGCAACACCCGCACCTGCCCCCCCCACGCACCTGCCCCTCCGCAAGGCGCCACTCGCAGCGCCCCTCCCCAAAACGGGGGCCGCCCCTGAGAGCCCGGCAAAAGCCTACAGCACCCGGTATTCCCAGGCGGTCTCCCATCCAAGTACTAACCGGGCCCGACCCTGCTTAGCTTCCGAGATCAGACGAGATCGGGCGTTCTCAGGGTGGTATGGCCGTAGGCACCCCCTGCCCCGCCAACAGCCCTCTCGCGGGGCCCCCACCACGCTCCCGCCCCGACCTGCCCCCACAACCGCCCACGCCGCGGGGCCACGCACAAGCCCCACGCACACCCCCCCTGCCCCAACAACAGCCTGCTCGTTGCACAGCCACCACGCTCCCACCCCGCGCTACACCTGCACTCAGCCACCCCGCGGGGCCACGCACAAGCCCCACGCACACCCCGCGCCCCACCACGGCCCCCCCAACAATACCCGCACACACCCCCCCACCAACCACAGCCCCCCCCCGCCCAACAACAGCCTTCACTTGGGACAGCCACCACTCTCCCACCCCGCGCTACAGCTCCACCGCCACCGCCTGCACTCAGCCACCCCGCGGGGCCACGCACAAGCCCCACGCACACCCCGCGCCCCACCACCGCCACCGGGGGGGGCAACACCCGCACCTGCCCCCCCCCACGCACCTGCCCCTCCGCAAGGCGCCACTCGCAGCGCCCCTCCCCAAAACGGGGGCCGCCCCTGAGAGCCCGGCAAAAGCCTACAGCACCCGGTATTCCCAGGCGGTCTCCCATCCAAGTACTAACCGGGCCCGACCCTGCTTAGCTTCCGAGATCAGACGAGATCGGGCGTTCTCAGGGTGGTATGGCCGTAGGCACCCCCTGCCCCGCCAACAGCCCTCTCGCGGGGCCCCCACCACGCTCCCGCCCCGACCTGCCCCCACAACCGCCCACGCCGCGGGGCCACGCACAAGCCCCACGCACACCCCACGCCCCAACACTGCCCGCACAAACCCCCCAACAACAAACCACAGCCCCCCCGTCCCCCAAACAGCCTGCTCGTTGCACAGCCACCACGCTCCCACCCCGCGCTACACCTGCACTCAGCCACCCCGCGGGGCCACGCACAAGCCCCACGCACACCCCGCGCCCCACCACGGCCCCCCCAACAATACCCGCACACACCCCCCACCAACCACAGGCCCCCCACCCCGCCAACAGCCTGCTCGCGGGGCTGCCACCACGCTCCCACCCTGCGCTACGCCTGCACTCAGCCACCCCGCGGGGCCACGCACAAGCCCCACGCACACCCCGCGCCCCACCACCGCCACCGGGGGGGGCAACACCCGCACCTGCCCCCCCCCACGCACCTGCCCCTCCGCAAGGCGCCACTCGCAGCGCCCCTCCCCAAAACGGGGGCCGCCCCTGAGAGCCCGGCAAAAGCCTACAGCACCCGGTATTCCCAGGCGGTCTCCCATCCAAGTACTAACCGGGCCCGACCCTGCTTAGCTTCCGAGATCAGACGAGATCGGGCGTTCTCAGGGTGGTATGGCCGTAGGCACCCCCTGCCCCGCCAACAGCCCTCTCGCGGGGCCCCCACCACGCTCCCGCCCCGACCTGCCCCCACAACCGCCCACCCCGCGGGGCCACGCACAAGCCCCACGCACACCCCACGCCCCAACACTGCCCACACAAACCCCCCAACAACAAACCACAGCCCCCCCGTCCCCCAAACAGCCTGCTCGTTGCACAGCCACCACGCTCCCACCCCGCGCTACACCTGCACTCAGCCACCCCGCGGGGCCACACACAAGCCCCACGCACACCCCGCGCCCCACCACGGCCCCCCCAACAATACCCTCACACACCCCCCACCAACCACAGGCCCCCCACCCCGCCAACAGCCTGCTCGCGGGGCTGCAACCACGCTCCCACCCTGCGCTACGCCTGCACTCAGCCACCCCGCGGGGCCACGCACAAGCCCCACGCACACCCCACGCCCCAACACTGCCCGCACAAAACCCCCAACAACAACGGACCCCCCGCCCCAACAACAGCCTTCAAGTGGGACAACCACCACGCTCCCACCCCACGCTACAGCTCCACCGCCACACACCGCGGGGCCACGCACACCCCACGCCCCAACACCGCCCTCCCCAACAACACCCACACACACCCCCCACCAACCACAGCCCCCCCGCCCCAACAACAGCCTTCACGTGGGACAACCACCACTCTCCCACCCCGCGCTACAGCTCCACCGCCACACCCCGCGGGGCCACGCACAAGCCCCACGCACGCCACACGCCCCACCACCGCCACCGGGGGGGGCAACACCCGCACCTGCCCCCCCCACGCACCTGCCCCTCCGCAAGGCGCCACTCGCAGCGCCCCTCCCCAAAACGGGGGCCGCCCCTGAGAGCCCGGCAAAAGCCTACAGCACCCGGTATTCCCAGGCGGTCTCCCATCCAAGTACTAACCGGGCCCGACCCTGCTTAGCTTCCGAGATCAGACGAGATCGGGCGTTCTCAGGGTGGTATGGCCGTAGGCACCCCCTGCCCCGCCAACAGCCCTCTCGCGGGGCCCCCACCACGCTCCCGCCCCGACCTGCCCCCACAACCGCCCATGCCGCGGGGCCACGCACAAGCCCCACGCACACCCCACGCCCCAACACTGCCCGCACAAACCCCCCAACAACAAACCACAGCCCCCCCGTCCCCCAAACAGCCTGCTCGTTGCACAGCCACCACGCTCCCACCCCGCGCTACGCCTGCACTCAGCCACCCCGCGGGGCCACGCATAAGCCCCACGCACACCCCGCGCCCCACCACGGCCCCCCCAACAATACCCGCACGCACACCCCACGCCCCAACACTGCCCGCACAAACCCCCCACCAACA